>CM039132.1:40146537-40164121 GCA_022036555.1 Microstegium vimineum
GACCCCGAAGCCGAGTAAACACTGTCCGGGCCGATTCTCAGCCTACTGTGAACACCCTCTAGTTTGTAGATACGACATGCCCCGTGGTGGCCAACTGATTTCTACAATTGGGTGGACTACTCTGAGATCGCGTCAGTTACCACCTGGACTGTGTTGAGCGGTAACCCAATGCTGACCCGACGGGGAAAGTGTGGGCGTGTGTTAAAGGTAATCTTACCAGCTGGTGTATATCGATTCGAATTGCCGCCCACCACTGGATATGGGGGATTATGCTGAGCTTCACCATGGTACAACTCCATGTGACATCGTAATGGTTCTACTAAAATATTGACGAAGGAACTGGATATATGTTATTATATTGTTTGAGTAGTTCAAGTGAGTGCTCTAGTACAGGTGCAAAACCTAGAAATAATAATAGGATGGAAAATGGTTGTTCTCTAATCTTTAGTTTCTTCCTGTTCGCTTTTCCGCAAAAATCAAGTTTACCCAGATCCACAAAAATAGCCTTGCATACCCTTGGAGTCTTTATTTTCAGTTAGACGGGTAAGTCTAGCTGAGTACATTCCCGTACTCAGGGTTTATCCCGTTTGTTGCAGATGGCCAAGTATACTTCGACTATTGTAAGCACTGCCTCTATCCTTTCGAAGGAGAAGAGGAGTAAGCCTTGGGCCAGGTCTTCTACGAGCTCATCTTTTGCTGTTGTCGGACGTGACATCATGGGCACCCCTATCTTTTAAAATTTCAAGTTTAGTTTCAAACAATGTGTTATTTGGCCACAGGTGTTGTGGCGTAACTACTACTTTTATTTGGAACAAAGTGTTGTAATAACTTATTTCATACTTTAAGTATTTTCGATTATTTGTGGCTCGTTCGAATGTGCATACCTGAGTTTGCGCGATCCTGGTTTGATATACGATTGTAGAAATCCTTCGAGATTTCTGGACTACCAGGATTATATGGGCTCAAGTGTTTTAAGTGGTAGTTAAGTCAGCTACTTGGCAATTGATCTCTTATAATCTGGACGGTTCTGTCACACAGTACCACCACCGCCACCACCACCAGTACCCCCGACCATGGAGAAGTTCATGATAGTGCAAACACAGTTGATGCAGACAATGATGCAACACCTCCAGAATCCACCTGTACCACCACCACCTCCACCACAACCTATCCAGCCACGGGACAAGCATGGAGAGTTTATGAAGGGTAGCCCTCCGGTGTTCACCCATGCTTCTGAACCACTGGAGGCGGACGACTGGTTGAGAGCTGTGGAGAAGCAGTTGAATATCGCTCAATGCAATGAGCGTGAGAAGGTGCTATACGCATCTGGCTAGCTGCAGGGTGCTGCTCAAGATTGGTGGGACTCATACATGTATGGACGTCCCAACAATGCACCAGAGGTATCTTGGCAGGAGTTCACGGATAGCTTCAGGTCTTACCATATCCCTGAAGGCATAGTGGAGCTCAAGCAGGAAGAGTTTAGAGCTCTGAGGCAAGGATCCATGACAGTGGCGGAGTATCGAGACAAGTTCGCACAATTGTCTCGGTATGCTCCTCATGAGGTTGCCAACGACGCTGACAAGCAGCACCGCTTTCTGAAGCGTCTCTATGATGGTTTGCAGTTGCAACTCATGTCCAATCTCTACCCCAACTATCTGTTAGGAATATGCCCTAGAGCTAATCATGTGGATGATTATATTCCGATTGTATCCATGATTAATAAAGTGTTCTTTGAATATCCATTATAGACAACGAGTATTGATTGATGATTATGTGAATTGTTTGTGGAACTCAATTACTTGAATGGTTATTCTAATAGTTGTCCCTGGTCGGCATTCTTGTAAGAGCACACTTGAATATTAGACCAGCACATGTATTAGTTGATGGCTATGTTTCACAAGTCATAGACATGGAGATGTCAAACTAATAATGTGGGCACATGTGAGACATGTAGGCTGGACTGACCCAACAAGAGAAAGTCTCTATTCATGTCATGTACGTTATGTCCTTAGACCTGAGATTGTGGTATGTACTCAAGATGTGAAACGATCTACTTAGAGACTATCAAACGCTACTCCATAATTGGGTAGTTATAAAGGTGGCCCTTGGGTGGTCGGGAAACATGCTGTGAGACATAGACAATCAAGATGGAATTTGCCCCTCTCTTCGTGAGAGAGATATCACTGGATCACTCATGTGATTGGATCAACAAATGCATGGCCGTGCTTGGGTTAAGTGTTAACCCACGAGTTGAACCATATATCGAGTGGCAAAGGGAATAACTTGTACATTGTCATAGTGGTTCGTCTGATATGATTATAACGTATGCATAGGAGTTGACACGCCTTGCTAGAGGCCGCTATCAACTATTGGTCGAGTAAGAGTACTTGGGCCATGTCTATGTATGCGTGAGCCCATAGGGTCGCACGCTTAAGGGGCTGGAAGCCTAATTCGGGTTGGACCCGAATTAGACTAGGTTTAGGGTTTCTAATGGGCCTCCACCGTGGGAGCTCGTTAGGACGCCTATATAAGCAAGGGGTGGGCGCGGGGCGAATTGATCCACGCCTTTAGGCAGCCGTCGTCGCCTCCCCACGCTCGCGCCTTTTGCTCCTCGCGGATCTAGCAGTCCGGAGGCGCAACGCTTCCTCCCTGTACGTGTGGGATTCCTCGGAGGTGCTGCATCTGGAGCACAAAGACGAACCGCGCGAAGGGGACGTTGAGACGGACGACCACGCAATTGCACTGCCTGCTGCGACGCGCACGACTACATCAAGTCGTCTTCCGCTGCACCTGCGCGTCTAGTGGTAATCCCGTAACCTGTAACTAGCAGTAGATCCTGGTTTATGAGGTCGAAAAGTTTTGTTTTCCGGCTAGCGTAGCAACCTCGTTTTCCTACACTATCAAGCACTTGTGAACCGCGTTATTGTTATTGATAACAAGCGCAAGGAGATGGAAGCCAAGAAGAGGAGGCTTCAGGGACTAGCTTCAGGAAGCAATACCCGCCAGCGTCCCAAGCCCCCCCCCCCACAGAACTTCCAGCAGAGGTACCATGGTCCGAACAATCAGTGGAACCGTGGTGAAACCCCGCAGCGCAGTCAGTTCCCGCAACGTCCACAGAACTAGCAGCAGATTGTGCCACAGGCGCCACGTCAGGGGAACCCCAATGCTACTCCAATGAAGAACAGTGCTCCCAACACTCCCAATAGGTGTTTCCGTTGCAACAAGGAGGGGCACATGTCCTACAACTGTCTTGACAAGTAGAACCAGCAGACGCCCCAGAACCAGAGCAACCAGCAGAGGGCAAGGCAACAGACTCCCGCCAACACTAGAAGGGTGAACCACATGTCGGCAGATACTGCACAGGAGACTCCTGAAGTCATGATGGGTACGTTCAGCATCAACTCTATCCCCGCTACTGTACTTTTTGATTCTGGAGCTTCGCATTCTTTCATTTCTCAAGCTTTTGTTAGAATGCATGATCTTTTGTTGCGTACCATGAAAACCCCCATAATAGTAAGTTCACCGGGAGGGACTTTGACTGCAAATTGCTATATCCCTTCAGTTAGTGTGCTTCTAAGGGGGGTAGCCTTTGAGGTTGAACCTATCATGCTAAGGACAGCTGGTATTGATCTCATTTTGGGAATGGATTGGATGATGAAGTACAAGGCAGAGATTCAGTGCCAAAAGAAGGTTGTTGTCTTGACTTCACCTAAAGGGGATAGAATCAGTGTGGAAGTTGTTTTGAAAGCTCCACCGACAGCGACTGTGAATCAACTGGATGATGATGGTCGTGAATATGAATCAGTTGTTGATGAGTTCCCGGATGTTTTCCCCGATGACTTGCCAGGTACGCCACCCGACCGAGACATTGAATTTCTTATTGAGCTTTTGCCTGGTACTGCACCTATTGCTAAGCGTCCATATAGGATGGGGGTTAATGAGTTAGAAGAACTTAAGAAACAGTTGCAGGAGTTACAAGAAAAGGGTTTCATACGTCCTAGCTCTTCACCTTGGGGAGCTCCGGTGATCTTTGTTGACAAGAAGGATGGTACACAACGGATGTGTGTGGATTACCGTTCGCTCAATGAGGTAACTATCAAGAATAAGTACCCTCTACCGAGGATTGATGACTTGTTTGATCAGTTGAAGGGAGCTTGTGTGTTCTCTAAGATCGATCTTCGATCGGGATATCACCAGTTGAAGATTCGTGCCTCTGACATACCTAAGACTGCATTTACTACAAGATATGGGTTATATGAGTACACTGTGATGTCGTTTGGGCTAACCAATGCACCTGCCTATTTCATGTACTTGATGAATAAGGTGTTCATGGAGTTTCTTGACAAGTTTGTGGTAGTGTTCATTGATGACATTCTAGTCTACTCCAAGAATGAGGAAGAACACGCAGAGCATCTCAGGTTGGTCTTACATAAGCTCAGAGAACATCAGCTGTCTGCTAAAAGGAGCAAGTGTGAGTTTTGGTTGGAAGTGTCTTTCCTAGGACATGTTATATCCGATGGTGGAATAGCAGTGGATCCGAGTAAGGTGGCAGATGTGTTGAATTGGAATCCACCTACCAGTGTGACTGAGATTCGTAGCTTCCTTGGACTGGCTGGTTACTACCAGAGGTTCATTGAAGGTTTCTCCAAGCTTGCTAAACCAATGACTGCATTGTTAGAGAAGAATGCTAAGTTTGTATGGTCTGAGAAGTGTCAAACTAACTTTGAAGAATTAAAGAAGCGGTTGACCACAGCGCCAGTGTTGATTTTGCCAGACCTGAATAAGAGTTTCTCCATATATTGTGATGCGTCTCATCTGGGTCTTGGTTGTGTGCTTATGCAAGAAGGCAGAGTTGTTGCTTATGCGTCAAGGCAGTTAAGAAAGCACGAGTTGAATTATCCTACACATGACTTGGAGTTAGCAGTTGTGGTACATGCACTGAAAATCTGGAGACACTACTTGGTTGGTCACAAGAGTGATATTTACACGGATCACAAGAGTCTGAAGTACATATTCACCCAGTCAGATCTGAACTTGAGGCAACGCCGTTGGTTGAAATTGATCAAGGATTATGACTTGGAGGTACATTATCACCCTGGAAAGGCGAATGTTGTGGCAGATGCCCTCAGTAGGAAAAGTTATGAGGTACACCTGGAAATACAGTCCAAAGAGTTGTGTGCTCAGTTAGCGCATCTCAACTTGGGTTTTGTTGTTAATGCTATGGAGTTAGTTTTGGAACCTACCCTGGAATAGGAGATACGCAAGGGTCAGTTGGAGGATGAGAAACTAAAAGAGATTGCCGAGAATATCGTGATTGGCAAGGCACCAGGTTTCAGTTTGGATGACAGCGGTACTCTTTTGTTTGGTAAGAGGTTATGTGTACCTAGAGTGAAAGAGATCCGTGAGACCATTCTATGAGAGGCTCATGATTCAGCTTACTCCATACACCCGGGAAGTACCAAGATGTACCTGGACTTGAAGGAGAAGTATTGGTGGTATGGACTAAAAAGGGATGTTGCAGAGTATGTGGCAGTGTGTGATACATGTCAGAGAGTTAAGGCAGAGCACCAGAGACCGGCAGGATTGTTGCAACCGATGAAAATTCCAGAGTGGAAATGGGAAGAAGTTGGTATGGACTTTATAGTGGGTTTGCCTCGCACCCAAAGTGGCTATGATTCGATATGGGTAATTGTGGATCGGTTGACGAAAGTTGCTCACTTCTTGCCAGTCAGGACCACCTACACTGGAGCAAGGTTAGCAGAGATATACATGGAAAAGATAGTGTGTATGCATGGTGTTCCTAAGAAGATTGTTTCCGATAGAGGTACTCAGTTCACATCCCACTTCTGGCAGATGATTCATAGGTCTCTTAGAACCAAGTTGAATTTCAGTACTGCCTATCACCCGCAGACAGATGGTCAAACAGAAAGAACCAACCAAATATTGGAAGATATGTTGAGAGCTTGTGCACTGCAGAATGGGACTAGTTGGGATAAGAGTATTGCATCCTGTTTTGTCTTTAAAACTGGGTGTGACATACACACACGCAGCGGTCCCCACTCCAGCCGCAACCCGCAACCGCACGTCAATGGCAACTTTCGTGAACTGCCGCATGCGAGAGTGACCCTAATACTGAACTAAAGCCAGAGCCATATAGCCCTCATGGTTGTACTGTATGTCCCAGCTTTTGCTGACAGATAGGATCCTAAAGCCATGTTGCTAAAAAGTCAAGTTTTACTTCATCATTTCATGTAATCATTAATCAAGATTAAAGATCATGCCTTGTTAAAGAGGAGCACGAGCAATAACTACCCGTATGCAAAGGTAACCCATAGGATTTCAAGGTTCAAGGTAATCAATTCTAGGTAAACCCTATGGTGACAATATTAGACACATGCATATGATTTTATTTAAAACATCATGAATAGGACATCAAGGAAGATCTCATATCATACTTTCCTTGCTCAAAGGGCTCCTGCTGATCCTGCTCAAAGAGAAACTCCTGATCACCCACGTACTACTCACCGTCTGTACTCGATCACCACATCACATGCAATCATACAGAGGCATAACATGCAAGCAAACAAAGGCTATAGATTAGAACAGTACACCAATCACAATAAAACAAGATTAAAAGTTTATAAAACTGATCTACGTCTCACTACGATCACATAGACGTTTGAATCACGAAAAATGGAGCTATAACGAAAAAGATATGAATTAAACAAGTTTTATAGATTAAACTAAAGATTAAAAGAGATTAAGTGATTAGATGCTTTTAAAAGTTGTCTAACATGAATTATGAACTAACTAACACGTAGATTAGGTCGATACGAATCTAACGCAATTTGAACAGATGAAAATGGAGTTAAAATGAGCATTTTATAAACATTTGAAATTGAGTGGCAAATCTGTAAATAGGATTTTCTTTTTATTTTCGAATTAAAACAAACCGAAAAGGAATTACGCCTTTCAACAGAGAAGACTGAGTCTCGGATTACGCCTTAGGACGGCGGGTTGACACATTAAAAACCACGGGGTTTCTTTTGTAAATATGTCGGCCGAAGGGGTATCGAGCTCTGTTGTCCGCCCGTTCAAAGATGGACGGCCCAGATTAGATCGGGAGCAGAGCGGTGGCGCTCGGCCGGGGCAGAACAGGTCCACGGCGGCGCCATGGCCGGACTTGGGCCGCGCTGTGCAATCCGCCATTTCAGAGCACGATTCGCGATGCAGAAAGGACCGGGAGCGAGAGGATGACACGACGAAGACGTTTGCGGGGTCGGTTGACCCGATTGCGTGCGAGGGCGAGTTGCTCACGCGGAGGGGCGGCTCTGCGTGGCAGGTGATCGCGGACAGGGTGCAAGCAGGCGAGACAGAGGGAAATAAGGGGGTTGGCGGGTTCGGGGGACTCCACTTACCACCACGCGAAGCTCGAAGGCGGTCAAAACGGTGCGGAGAGCCTCGGCAGCGAGAGGAGCGACGGCGGCGGCGCTAGACTAAGGTCGCGGCGGCGCTGGGTGGTCTCTGCAGTGTTCCGAGGGGTCGATGTGAGGGCGGTGTGGCGTCGGGCATTGCTTAAATAGCCCGGAGGCACAGCGGTAAAGGGAAGGGAGATCACCGCGACGTCAATCGCGCTCGGCCGAACGGGATTCGTCTGCGCAGGGATGGAAAACGGCGGCGCCAGGAAGGAAAGGAGGGAAGGAGGAGGATGGAAAGGTCGATGGCGGCGCTCGGCTTGCCAAACATGGGACCGCACTGGCTAAGGAAAGGGAGATCCCCAGCTCCGACTCGAACTCGGCAGAGAGGTTCCACCGGCGCGAGAGAAAAGGAAAGGGAGCGGGAGGGAGAAGAAGGAAAGGGAAGGGGGAGCAGCTGACAGGTGGGACGGATTCGTTAGTGAGGGAGAGGGAGCCTGCGCGGGAGGAGAAAGCGGGCCGGCGTACTGGGCCAGGGCAGAGCCCACTCGGCAAAAGGAGAGAGGGGGGAGGGAACTGGGCCGGGGGAGGAAAGGCCTGCGGGCCAAAGTAGCAGGGAGAGAGAGGAAGAGAGAATTTTGCTTTTCTTTTTATTTTCTGAAATTCCAAACCCATTTTCAAATGCACTTTTGAATTAAATTTGAATTTCGAAAGAAAGACAAGCAATACAAAAACTCTGTGCAGCGGCATGAATGCAACAAAAATGTTTCTACTGGTGATACTTTTATTTTATGAAATCGTAATTATTTTCCTATGTTTAAATGTCCACCAAAAATGCATTTAAACATTTTTAATATATTTTAAATAATGCATGTTTTTAGGGTGTTACAGAGGTGGGCCAAACACCCCAAGGGGGGGTCGGCCGAACCACCTTTGGGCCCACCAGGCCCCCACTTGGTCCCTGATCAGTGGGGCCACCTTCAGGAGGACAGAGGAGGGCCCACTGGCCATAGGGGGGTTCGGCCGAACCACCCCTAGGTCGGTTGGCCTCCCTCCAACCGCCATATACAAGGACACATGGTGGAAATCCACACCACACACCCAAGGACGGTTCCAAGGTCGGTTAATCCAAGGGTGGAGGATTGAAGCCCCCTGGATCGATGACGTGGCGATGGAGTAGCCCCTACTCCACCTCCCACTATAAATAGAGGGTCGCTCCCCCCTCTCTGGACATGGTGAAGAAGCCTACAAGCTCCATTCCTTAGAATTGTTCTAGTAGTTAGTCTAGAGTGGGAGTTAGAGTTGAGTCGAGCTTGCTCGGGATTTCCGAAGTTGTCTTCAGGGAAGTCTGGTATAGCTCTTGTATCTTTCCTTCTTTGTAAGACTTTATATTTATTAATATATTATCCTTTCTCTTTACTTTACTTAGTATTTACTTTGAGCATTACTATATTAGATATAGTATTGTTATATGCTTTTGCTCTTTAATAGCCTTTACATTTATAGTTTGTGATCCTTGTGACCTTTCCTGTATGCGATCATTGCCTGTCATAGGGTGCTTTGATTATTGATCGTAGTCAAAGTATTAAGTTGTGTGTAAGTGTGGTGTTTATACATCATCTTATCCTTGATTACCGCTTATTGCGTGGATTGTTCGTGGATGCTAGTAGAAGGTGACAGCTCTATCTAGCCTTTGTATTCCACCACGCGTGTCAGATAAGTTATTAAAAGGTAGGGCTTCAAGAAAACAGGAGGGCGCGGTCCGGTGGGAGTTTTTTCCTCCTACTGATCTATCCCCTCGCCTAGCATACTTGTATTGAGGAGGCAAACTATAGTGTTTAGTCTAGTTAATTAGCTAAGTATATTAAAGTAGAGTGAATTGCTTCGAAGTCCCTTGTACTCTCTCGTTGTTCTCCCACCTAACTAATATGTCTAGTCTGTTCTAAGTATCATTTACCTAGGCTCTTTCATTCGTCAACCCCTTCCTATCACATTTATCATTTACCCCCTTATACTAGTTGGTACTCAGTTGAGGTACTCTTTAGGATCTCTCTCTAATTATCATTTTTAAGTCAGCTTTCCCTTGGGATAAAATAAATTACGATACCTTAGAATACTCCTAGGTGAAGTGCTACAGCGGTATAATCTGTGCGCTTGCGGATTTATCCAATAGTCATAAGAAATACCCATAAGCATTTCTGGCGCCGTACCGGGGATAGGGATGTATCCCTATTTGTGGTGCAACGCTAAGAAGTGTCAACAATTATCAACAACAATTTTGTAGAACTCATCAAGATCTATGACTTTTATTTTGGTCTTTTATCCATCTAACAAATGACACATCTCCCATAATAAACATTGTTCACAAATGACACATCTCTCGTTTAATTTCATAAACTATGGGAGAAATTTATGAATTTATGAACAATGTAGAGTACCACTTTGTTAAAAAGAAATTACAAAAATAAAAGTTGTACATCTCAAAAACTTATACAACTTTGTAGTTGACAACTTTTTCATTTGAAATCATCTTGTTAAGGAAAACTACATTTGAATCTCTAAAATTTGAAATTTGAAATTTTGAATCTCTAAAAGTTATACATAGGAAAAATCATCTTAAATGAAAGTTGGAGATCTCGAAAAGTTATACAACTTTATAGTTGACAATTGTTTGAATATCAAGCATTCGAAATTCAAATTTTTAAAATGGTCTTAGATGGACAAACAACAAACACAAAAGTTGTAGATCTCAAAAAGTTGTACAACTTTGTAGTTAACAATTTTTCTATTTGAATTCGTTTAGAGTCTCAAACAGTCAATTTAAATTTGGTTCAAAGATAGAATGAGGGAAAAAAAATCTATTATAGACATGAGTGAGTGTGATGTGTAGTGGTTGGGGCAGGAGCGCGCGAGAGTGAGGTGGTTGGATCGAATTGTGACTGCCCAGCATTGACAAAGCAAATGAATGGTTGATCGGTGGCACAATTTGAAGATTAAATAAAGTTTTTTACTATTTTTTTGCTCAAATTCATGGCAAGTCTTCATATTGACGTGAGGCTATGTTGGTAGTTTGGGCCCCCCAGTTAGCAATAATAGGATACACGATGGTGATGCTGAAATTCATCTGGGTCGTTATACTCAACAAATATTACTTTTGTACGGTGGGTAATAGTATATTGGAAGGCAAGGGCCGGGTAGTTGAACGAGAATATGGCGCATCGCTGAAATGCAGTCAAGTGCATCTGCATCCATACATACTAGTGATTATCGCGCGCTCTCGCGCGTAGACAGGTACCATAAATATGAAGACAAAATAGCTAAATCAGTATCACAAATATGAAGGCAACAGTCGATGGGATCATTTCAGAAACCACAGTGATTGAACTTGGTAACAAAATAGCTAAATCAGTACCCCAAATATGAAGATAAAATAGCTAAATCAGTAGCACAAATCAGTACCCCAAATATGGAGATTCAAATAGCTGGTAAGCTAAGATGTCAGACATAGCACATACATAAATAATACTTTAGTTTCCTTGGTCGGTCACCTAGCACAGGTGTTCCTGAATGTTACGGATTCAGCACATTATGATCCAAACCACGGGTACATAGTTCTACGTAAGTGGAGGCAGACAAAGGATACAATACAATAATGAGTGCCATGTGATGGCAAAAACACCAGTGAATCAATCATATCGCTGCTTCATATCTAGGACCTAACTTGTCATATCGCTGCTTCATATCTAGGACCTAACTTGTTTGTTTCCTTTTTTGGTCTAGCGACGCACCGCGCATTTGCCCTACGGTGGATTGCCAAGAAGAGATACTAATTTTATGTGCAGCCTGGCTAGTGAAGCAAAGAGGCCTCCGACCTTCGATGTGGAGTGCGCCGGCTGAATGGAGAGAATATCATGAAGCATACACAGGTTGTCAGTCGGCACAGTGTCAATGGTGCGCAACAACTCCAACAATGCAGAGCTGACGGCTTTGATGTTTCTTTTGAGGGAAGCTGCTTCAGTTTCGTGAAACAACGCCAAGCACTGAGCGCGAAAAACATGGCTTTTTAGCTGCAGAATGTATGTAGAGTTATAGTCATCAATTGTCACCATTTTTTCTTTCTCTAAGTAGTTCAGGGCTTCAGGCCAGCCTGGTCAGCACTCTGAATAGATAGATGCTCTGTGGAAGAGAACTCACCATAAAAAATTTTGATTTCTTTCTCTAGCGATACACTTGCCTGAATAGTAGTAACTTCGATCACAGTGATGAACTTTGTCACCAATCTGCATCGTCTTCTCCACCTGAACAGAGAAGCCAAGCCTTTGTGCTGCGACGGTGAACAACTCCTTCCTGTCAACTCTGATAACGACTGGAATCTGAGGAACAAATATACGCAATGATAAGGAAGTACATGAAAGAAGTATATTGTCTTATTTGTTTCAAAAAACGGGTACACCGCGTATCCCATTAAATCTAGCCAGTGAGCTAAGAAGTTATGGATGGTCCACGAAACAGGGCAAGACAACTTTCCCACTCTGACAACATCTGTTGTAAGCAACCTTGGGAGCGTTAGAATCAGATTTAATCCTTTCTTGATGCCAAAAGATAGTGCCACAATATCTACACTCATAATCAGGTGCTCCATAGTATGAACGGCCAACATAGGAAGCTACATGCCAAGCAATACCAAAACGAAGGTTCCATGATGAACAAAATATCAAAAATCAGCCAAATAAAAGAACGTACTAAGCAGATCTGCGCAATGACAAAGAAGTACATGTCAAAAACCAACTAACCTTTTAAATCATCTATATACTCCTGAAAGAAGCGCACACAGACCATCGCTCCACCATGTTCAACGGAAGGCCCTAACAAACAAAACCAGTGAAGACATTTAAACCACAGCAGCAGACACGGCAAGGAAAGGCACACCAAGAGGAAAAAGAAAATGTAGAATAGGCCATGACGACCAACACATAATAGATCACCTGCTGAGGCTAGCTTCTTCTGGTCTAACTATCTATGCCGCTTGTATCGGTGTTGAGAAGAAGAAAATTTAGACGGCGCATAGTACGCTCCCTCATCTAAAAAGAAGAAACAGTTTCATATAAAAGCAAAAAAAACTATATGTTTCTGTAGGTAAACAATCTTTTCCAAGGGGCAAGTACTCGTTTTCCTTCCTTGCTTTGAGCTTGATTGTGCTGGTACGAACGTGGAAGAGGCTAAATGCAAAAACAAATACACATACAGACATAAGACCTGTAAATAATACCCATCATTCCAAACAGGCAACAACCTTAATCTAGAGAACAAAGAACATATCGGAGGACTGGGCACCGTCCCCACCAACATAGTCTCCAGAAAGCATCCCCACAAATCTTTCCAGCCAGTCAACAACCTGAAACCACAAAATACGAGCAAAATCGAGAGCTAGTCATTCAGGGAAGAGAGCAACAACAAAACGGTAGCCATATCTTGTTTATCCGGGCTGACAAAATTGAATAGTGTAATACATCACACAAGCATAATTAATGCACAGTCAAACAAGCATACTCCAAAAATCTTACCCAGATGTCAAATTTGGACGATGATCTAATTTAAACCAACTCTTCCACGAAACTGCATCTAGCAGGCAAGGCACTACTCGAAACAACAGCTTTGCCGAGTGCTTGACCCACTCGGCAAAGGCCCAGATACACTCGGCAAAACTCGGCAAAGCCCACTCGGCAATGATTTCGTCGGCAAAGCCGGCTTTGCCGAGCTTTGCCGAGTGTCAAATATCGGGCACTCGGCAAATCCTTTGTCGAGTGTCAAGTCAGCACTCGGCAATGAGATAGGCGACCGTCAAGTTGACGGATTTTTTGCCGAGTGCTAACGTGGCAGCCACTCGGCAAAGCAATTTTTTTTTGAAAATTCGTTGTCGAGTGCCACCTGGCCGGCACTCGGCAAAAAACTTTTTTTTTTGGAAATTAGGTGTCGAGTGCCACCTGGCCGGCACTCGGCAACGCACCTCCCTTTGCCGAGTTCCACCTGACAGGCACTCGGAAAATCTGGGAAACTGGCCAAGCCTGGCCAATTTTTTGCCAGATTTGTCGAGTGTCAGACCTCTTTGCCGAGTGTCATGACCTCTTTGCCGAGTGTGGCACTCGGCAAAGCTGAGAAATTTCTATTTTTTTTTTGTTTTTCCCTTTTCATCACAATAAACAGCATATACATCACATATGTATTCATCCATCACACAAACACAGTATATATCACATGGAATGCCACATTCAATCACAGAATACGCATAATATATCTATAATCCATCCATAGTCCATTCATCACAACATGTGTTCATAATTCATCCAACCATCACAAGTTTAAAACGAAAATCCATCACATCACAAGAATCACAGCTCACAAACTCATCACTCCTCACCTTGGCCCCCATGACCTGAAGAGCTCCCACCTTGGCCACCTTGCGGCCACTCTTGCGACCCGCCGGTCGGTGGAGGACCACCTTGCCACTGGGGCGGCGCATTAGGTCCAGGAGACCACCCGGACCACTCGGACTGCGGAGGAGGTCCACCTTGCCACCCGTAGTACGGAGGAGGTCCACGAGGGGGGCACTCGTACGGTAGCGAAGGCTGACCCTGAGGCGAAGGCGCCGAACCCTGTGACTGTGACTGCACGAATGAGAGGCAAATTCGTTAGTACCTGGAGGACGAACGAAGAAGCTAAAACAATAAAGAACCATATATATAAACTCACCGGAGTCCATGTAGGACCAACATGCGGCACTAGTGGAGCAGCGAACGGAGCGAGCAGCGAGGGAGGCATGACCATACCAGGGACGTTCAGGCTCGCAAAGAAGGTAGCCATATCCGCTGACCTCTGGTCTCAGTCGCGGTTCCAGGCCTCCAATGCTAGGCGTTGGGCCTCCACCTGGGCCAACTCGCGCCTATGGGCCTCCTCTCGGGCCTGATCCCTTGCTTCCATCTCGACGTTGAGCCTCTGCATCTCCTCCTACATCTGGGTCTGCAATATTCATCCAGCAAGGTTTAAACAATTCAAATGCAAGGTAATAAATGATCGATATATTGAACAGTACTTACCTGAAGTTGTGCCATGGTCGGCTGCCTTGGCCTGATGGGGATGGATCCGCTCGTGCTCCTCGACCGAACCTCGGCGAGGTTGGGAAGGGAGGCCGAGGAGACCGAGCTGTCGGCCATATACAACCGACCGTGCGGCCTCCCTCCTCCTAACCTCATCAGCAGGTCCGTGTCCAGGGGCTGGATGGCTGGATCGTAGTCCTCCCCATGTTGCGCACGAGCCACCTTCTTGTACTCGGTGATCTTGGTGTAGGCGTTGGGGTTGCTGAAAGCGTCGGGGCCGTCGTCAGGGTTGTACACGTTCGTCGGGTCGGTTGTCGGACCCTTGTTCGCCAAGTTGTGTGCCATGAACGGGTTACACGGCGCGCCACCATGCGACTGGGACTGCGAGAAAAAATCAAAGATGATTGCAACTAATGACTATTGAGTGTTAGAATAAAACCATAAAGCAACGATATAAGTTATACATTTCTGCAGAACCTCCCCTGTATGGGGAGGTTCCCAAAACCTGCAAAAAAACAATCGGCTCCATGGCCGACACCCACTTTTGTGGCACGAAGGCCGACACATCAACAATGGGAGGCACGGAGACCATCCACATCCAAAATGACACGATGGCCGAGAACCCTGAGTTTTACCTTCTACTCGGCCGAGGGACGGGGACGGGAAGGCAAGGTCGTCGAGACGAGGTCGTTATCCACAACCACCTGCATTGCATGACCATGTCACAACTCACAACATATATAGGTAATTAATTTGATTTTTCAAAGGTAAACCCTAAACTACTACTACTACTAGTACTACTACTACTACTACTACTACTACAATTAATACTAATACTACACTAATACTACTACTAACCTACTCTACTCTACTACTACTACTACTACTACTACTACACTACTACTACTACTACTACACTAGTACTATTACTACACTAGTACTACTACTACTGCTTACCCTAATCAATCGAGGGGCAGGGAGGACTTCTTCTTCTTTCTTCCTCCTCTTCTCCCTCCTCTTCTTCTTCCTCCTTTCCTCCTCCTCCTCCTCCTCTTCTCCTTTCTTCCTCCTCCTTCTTTCTCCCTTCGGGCAGGGCTGGCCGGTCAGGGACAGCGGTGGCGGCGGTGCTTGGGGCCAAGAAGGGGGGTCGGGCATGGGGCCGGCCGGGGGGCGAGGGCGGGGTGGGGGGGCGGCGCACGGCGGCGGCCGGGCGCGGGGGTGCGCGTGGCGGCGGATGGGCGCGGGCGAGGGGGGGGCGGCGGCGGGCGGGCGCCGGCGCGGCGGCGGCAGCGCGTGCGCGTGTGTGAGTGTGTGAGTGTGCATGTGTGTGGTGTGGGCGCTGGCCGGTTAGGTTTTCTATTTTTTTTATTTTCTTTCCTTTGCCGAGTGCCGGATCAGCGGCACTCGACAAATAATTAGGGGTTGCCCTTTGCCGAGTGCCAGGTCTGGCACTCGGCAAAGCATTTATTTATTTTTTTGTTTTTTGCGTCCAATTTTTTTTGTATCTTTGACATATCAGCATGGTCAACATATTCAAGTTTGATACTTTTTCAAAAGTTTTTGTTATATTTTTTGACTTTATTTCATTTACTTGATTTTTCCCGAAATACACAAGTTTGAACTAGGGTGCATCGAAAAATGGATTTCAATAAAATACAAAAATGTTATTTTTGTTCTTTGAGTGTATGTTTGGGCCCAAAAATCCAGAAACTGCCCCAAAGTTTTCATCAACGTGCTCTCGTATGTGGGGAACTATTTTTGGTTTCTGAGCAAAAGAGAGCAGGGTTGATCGAAATTTTTCGAACCCAGTTTCTGGTTTTGGGGCCAAACATACACTAAAAGAACAAGAATAATTTTTTTTCATTCATTAAAAATCCATTATTCGATGCACTCGCAGTTCAAACTTGAGTTTTTTGGGGGGAAAAATTTTAAGAAAATGAAAAAAAAGGTCAAAAAATATAACAAAAAATTTTTTTAAAAAAATTGTCAAACTTGAACTTTGTTGACCATGGTGATATGTAAAAGCTACAAAACAAATCTGGTTGCAAAAAAATAAAAAAAATGTTTTGCCGAGTGTAGGCCCTGGCACTCGGCAAAGGGATTTTCCCAATTTTGCCAGTGTCAAACGGCGGACACTCGGGAAAAGTAATGGCCATGGTTTGCCGTTGGGTTTGGGGATTTTTTTGCCGGTGGTTTTTTTGTCGAGTGCTGACCCTGGGAAAAGCGCCTGATGTGCAGGGGGTAGCTCGGTGCCGAGTCCCGGGACATTTGGCAAAAGCAAAGATGTGCCGAGTGGGATTTTGTGCCGAGTCCCACGTTGAATCCCGCGATATTTGAAAACTGGGAAAAAGCGTGCGGCACTCGGCAATGTTGTTTTTTCCCCGTAGTGAGGGGGTCTAGCAGCGACAGGAAAACAACTGAAATTGGAAATTGGCCTACATAACATGGAAATCTTTTTGGGGAAATTTGGGGGCGCAAAGCCCAGGCTGTTGCCCGCCCGCAGGGGCCAAAGCTGTGGTCTGCTCGCCCCCCCCCCCCCCCCCCACCCGGGGGGGCCCATCGTCGGGGGGGGGACGCCCCGGGGGGGGGAAGCCCCTAGCCCCCGGGTTTCCATGGCCAGCCCCACTCGTTTGGGCCCGGGGCCCACAGGGGTGGCGGCCGCCGCACCACCGGCACCACAGGGAGGGGGGGAAGGAGCCGGCTTTGTGGGCGCGCCAGGCCTGCGTCGCCGCAAGGCCCTGCCAGGGGGGCCCCGCTGGACTAGTGCCCCCACGCCGCCGCTTTTTGCGCCAAACCCCAGGGGAGGGAGACGGGAGGGAGGAGGGAGGAAAAAGCCGCGGGCCGAGGGAGGGAGGGAAAGGGAAGAGGCGGATGCGGGTGCTAGGGGTTTTAGCCGGGATATATTTTAATTTGGGAAGGAGACATCGTGACCTCGATCTCCAATTTTGAAAAAGCCCCAAAAAATTTTTGATGACGTGGCCGGGCTTTGGGAACCCGCCCAGGCCGGGGGTTCTCTGACGATATATATAAAAAAAAAGATGTCCGATGTGGGCATTTCCCAGGAATTTTTGTGTT